>CP106726.1:16915771-16947186 GCA_025506655.1 Gossypium rotundifolium
GCTTGATTTTATTTAACTACTCTATTTTCTTGTTCTTGCCATTTAATAGTTCTATAACTTCGTTAACTTTTTAATGATTAATTGTGTTCTAGGTTGCTCATTCTTATGCAAATTAATATTTTGTAAGACGCAAATGGCCATTAGACCAACAAAGCTCGCAAATCTCTCTTCAATCAGATCCATGTCTTTCTCGGTTTGTCTTAGTTCACTCAACTTCTTCATCGAACGTGGAAGAAAGCGTGAAAGCGACTCTCAAGCCAAAACCTATGAACAACTCCCCAACATTCTTGTTGCCTTAGAAAAATCGAGGTAGATTCGTAATCCTTTTAATTTCTTTCTACCTTATCTTTGACGCTTAGAACCCAGATCATTGATGAAATCTTACAATCTTTTAAATCTATTCGGCCTCGCCCCCCTCCCCAGATTGTGTATGATCTTCTTCTTTCTTACACCCTTTAGAGTTCCGATCCAATCCCTCTTTCACTTGCCGTGCTACAATGCACTCTTCGCTTTGGTTGTCTCCCGCTCCCAAGATAAAATTCCTTCTATCTTAAGCATGGCTTAACTTCAGTAGCCATTCATAGTCTGTAATGTACCCACATACGACCCTAATCGAAGCAGTAGTTTGAACCACGAATCCGAGCCAAAAAAAAAATTCCTAATATTATTTTGTTTCCGTGCAATATTTATGAATGGTATGTGTTGAAAATTTTGAATTTAATTACTTTGGTGTGCTTAAATTAAGAGAAATGACCAAATAGTTAAAGTAATAAAATAGCTTATATTAAGTAGGAGGGTTTAATTGAATTGCTCCTTGAAAGATTGGACTTGCATGTCAAATGCCCCATTTCTTATAGTAGTGGACGGCATGATGATTAATTTCCTTATTTAATTCATTTGTTTTAGATAGTGGCATTTTAATTATATTATAATAGGAGATGAATAAAGAAATAAGAAAAAGAAGGAAGTATCATCTTCTTCCTTACTCTTCATTCACCGAAATTGAAAAAGAAGAAAACAAAATAAGAAGCCTCAACTTTCGGCCATTTGCATGCTCCTTAAGGTGAGAATTTGAACACGATCTTTGTGATTTTGTTATAGTTTTGAGTTAGTTACCTTGCATATTCACAAAACCATGTGGAAAATTTTAGTATGGAGCATGTTTTAGATTCGCCTTGATGGATATGAGTACATGGTTGTATTTGATGGAAGAACGAAAAAAAATTATTATAAGTATGAAATCAACATGTGCAAGGTATGAAAACATATATGAGATGGGATGTGAGGGTTTAAATTTCGCAAAGATGAGTAGTTGAAGGATTGTTTTGCTAAGAATTTGATTTGTATAGAAGTATAAGAACTTTAGAAAGGTTAGGCCTTAAAGAATGTTGGTCTAACTTTGAGCAAATTGTGAAATCGGCATTAAGGACTAAGTTGTAGCTAGTATAAAAAAATATTAGGGGCAAAAATAGTAAAATTTATAATTATGTGCTTTGGATGAAATTGAGTGTAAATGTTTTTGAATGGGATTTATTTGAAATTATTTTAGATCAAGAACTAAAGGGAAAGGATTTGGATCGGGGAAAGGCCAAAGTAAACGAGTAGCCGGGAAGCTTAAGTCGTCGACTTCCGAAGTAAGTTATAAGCGATTGGTTTTAAATGAGTTGTGCTAAATTGAATTATATTTTTTTTAAAAATAAATTTAATGTATTAAATTGTAATTGCCGAATACAACAAGGTAAGTTTAATAGTATATGCCGGATGTGATATACTATCATGGATATGAGGTGGTTTATATAAATACTTGATTACTTGAGATATATAAAATTTTATATACAATTATCCATTGATATAGATGCATATAATTGCCGAGTGTGATATAGTTTGGGATTTGATCTTTGTAAAAGCCGAATGTGAATTTAGTACAAGTAAGGGTGAATCATGAGGCATAGCCTATGGGGAAAATAGGACTTGGAAGAAGGGTTTGTTCAATATATGCGTATAGATATATTTTGTGTATGCAAATTAAATATAAATGTATATGATATGCACGTGAAAGGGATGATCAATGAAATAGAGAGAGCACTGTGTGTGCGGATTTATTCACCGAGCACTGTGTGTGCGAGATCGGTTGAGTAGCACTGTGTGTGCGGATTTATTCACCGAGCACTGTGTGTGCGAGATCGGTTGAGTAGCACTGTGTGTGCGGATTCATTCACCGAGCACTGTGTGTGCGAGATCGGTTGAGTAGCTCTATGTGTGCGGATTAAATCACCGAGCACTGTGTGTGCGAAATCGGTTGAAAAATACTGTGTGTGCAGTTATTAGATATGCAGATGATAAATATTTGATTCTTTTGTTTGAGATCTTCTGAGCATGAGATTGACGAATGTTGAACTAGTATGTATGGTGACATTATAAATTATTTAATTAGTTAGATGGGAATTATAAAAGACTAAAGGTGAAATTAGTAGTTGTGCATCTTATTTTCTTGCTTATAACTTACTAAGCTACTTAAGCTTACGTGGTGTGTTTGTTATATTGCGTTATAGATTTTTTAAAGTCAAAGCTCGAGCTCGGGAACCCTCGTCGAAGTCAATTACACTATCACAAATCTTGGGTATCTTATAAGTTACTTTTCTTTTGAATTCGTGGCATGTATAGGCTAGGTCTCTTTTGTATCTTTTGATCATTGTGAAATTGTATATATAAGGCCATAAGAAAATGGCTGCATGTCTATCCTTGGATTAAGTGAATATGTTTGAACTAGTAAATAACTATATGCTGTGAAAATTTGGTTTTGATTTTATCTCGATTTGGGTTGGTTTAAAATTATTGAGTATGAATATAATGATTAGGTAAATATAGTGTTGTGGCATGTGAAGTATATATATTATTTTTGGATGTGAATATATATATATATATATATATATATTGTGATAGATATGTGCGGCATTGATAAATGTTTGTCTAAATTTTGGATGATGCATATAGTGTTTGTATATGAATGATGAATATATGTATAACTAGTTGTATGTACTATATGCGTGTATGTGGAAATGAAAATGATTGACCATGACTTAATTTAGTATGGACTATATTTTTTTATTTATTTATTTTTGGGTCCTAGGGTACATTCGGTTATGAGAAATAAGGTTATAGCGTATTTCGATATTCGATATATATATATATATATAGAATAATGTGAGTCTTATAAAATTATATTTACAATGTACTTGAACATGTTATAAGTCTATTGGTAAATGGTACAATCGTGTTGGATAATGAAATGAGAAATGTACATTATTAAAGTGGAGCTTATATTTAGACATGTATACGATTGAATGATATGCTAATTATAGAACTGAAATAAATGAGTAACTACCATAGGCCTATTCGGCCTTCACAATTGAATGACCAAATGCATAGTGAGCCGTTAGTATTTGTACATGAAAATATTCATGATATTTAAGTTTATGTTTTGAGATTAAATGAGTTATAATTATATGATTGAAATAGTATGAAACTGTTTATAAATTATCAAAGTATTAGTTTCTTTTATAAAGGTGCATGGATTTGTGTTTAGTTGTGAAATGCCTCGTAACCCTTATCCAAATGACGGATCTGAGGGTAGGGGTGTTACATAGTCGGTGTCAGACAGCCTTCTATAGATGCAAGAAAAATGGTGTTTGACAAGAGAGAAAATGAGAGAAAAAAAATGGCAGCAACCATGTGTTTGGCAAGAGAGAAAATGAGAAAAAAAATTTTGTTTAATAGATGACATCATTTATGACGTCGTGCATTTATGTGGCATGCCATATGGGCTATTATGTTGACCTACTGTTTGATTGACGGCCAACTCACGTTGACCGTTAAAACTAGGCTGATTTCTTAAAAAATTGTAATGTTGAGGGTGTCAATCAAAAAATAAAAAGGTCAATGGCACAAAACCAAAAACCCCCAAACGTTGAGGGTTTTTTTTAGAATTATGCCATATTTTAATTAGGCCTAATTTATTATCCAAGCCCATTTTGCAAGTCTAATATTTTTGCCTAAACCCTCTCAAATTTCAAATGGACCTTCGAACTTGGGTGAGTAGCACTAACTAATTAAAATATCTAGTTACGTATAGTAATTAGAAAATTTAAATCCAAATCCAAATCCAAATATCATCCTAATGCACAAAAACAAACTAAATATTTGAAAATATCTTATTACACACTATCCATTGCCATCCCTAGTTGATTTATCTACTATATCATCTAGACTTTTTTTTTAAATATCCATACTCAATAGTTATATCCGAGACATTCATATGTTATTAGGATGAGTTGTTTGATTTAAGTAATATTACATTCTTTGGGCTTATGCAAAATTCGGTATAACACTCTCCCATTTGAATTTCAAAGATTACCTTGGGTCAGTAATCTTACATTCTCAATAGTGTCAAGATTTTAAAATATAGCGGTAATCTCAATACTACTTTCTCGTAATCTTATATTCTTGTAGTAATCACTACAACAATTTGGACTTTAGCGCTTTTTTAGGCCTTTAGCGGCTTTTAAGCGCCACTAATAGTATTCATGGCGCTTTTAGAGCTACCGCAAAAATGCCGCTAAAAGAGGCGCATAAAATTTAGCGGCGTTATGAGAAAAAACGCCGCTAAAGATCATGACTTTTAGCGGCTTTTTAAACGCCGCTAAAAGCATGACTTTTAGCGGCGCTTTTTTTTACAACGCCGCTAAAGGTCATGACTTTTAGCGGCGCTTTTTTTACAAACGCCGCTAAAAGTATGGCTTTTAGCGGCGCTTTTTTGTACAAACGCCGCTAAAGGTACGACTTTTAGTGGCGTTTTTTTTTACAAACGCTGCTAATTTTGTCATGAAAAATAAAAAAATATATTTTTCTTCATATCAACAAATTAAAAAAATAAAAATTTTGCATTACTATTGTATCTCTAATTTGTTTGGTACCGAAATACCACATTTTATGTCACATCAATCTATATTTTTTCCTTTAATAAATAAAAAACGTTCAGAGAACAAAGAATTATCCATATCAGTAAGCTTTAGCAAACAAAGCAAGAAAATTAGAAGTAGAAAACAAGAATATCCAGGTTTATGATTTGCATATGTACATATATATAAGCAACAAAATTTAACGTGAAAAGGGTGCAGCCTCACATCTGCTTTGATTCATCTGGCAAGAACGACTTTTCATTTGTATTTTGCAGCTGAATATAGCTGAGGCTTTAAGTTGTTGAGCTCCTGCAGAAAGAAACGCGGATCCAACTTATCAAGTAGTATAACAATGAAATGCTAGAAAGGTTTGAACATAAGCCTAAAATCCAAAAAGATGAACTTTGGACTCAACAAAGAGGACAAGTTAGCAAACCAAATGGAACCCTTAACTCTTATAGATTACATTCAAATTGCATGCACATGCCAATTTCTAAACTCGGAATGACAATGAAGCAACTGCTTTTCTTCTATGAATTACATATTGTTTTTATAGATGTTAAAATGGAATTTAATTTATAAAATTATAATTGATAAATAATTTCAAGCTTACTAGTCATGGAATTAAATGAAAGATAATGTTTAAGTAAACTTAATTTAAATACCATTTTCATAATCATACTAATTAATATAATTCTTTTTAAAAATCATACTAATACATATTTAAAAAAAATTTAAAAAATTCCGGATAACACATGTCATATTTTCCTTAATACATTCTTAATTTATGGTACTCTACCACTCAAAAATGTAAAGCCACCAAAGAATAATACCTAAGAAGAAGAATAAGTTTGGATGATTGGAAATTCAGGCCAAAAGATGAAGACAATTTCCATTTTCAATTCATTTTGATCCAAAACCAAACCATTTTGCTAGAAAAACTTGTTCTTTCCACGAGATGCTCCTCATTGTTGAATCTGCTCCACCTTTCATCGGTAATCGCACTGTGTTTTGCCGCAAATTACGGTTTAAACATGGGGTTAATGGGATCTAGAAGTAATTTTCATCAACTCTTTTGTCAACGATCTTCGACTAAGCTTTCAAATCGAACTATGTAGGAAGTGTTGACTAGAAAGGAATGATACCTTCCGTAAAACTTTAGCTATTTCACCACTTGTTCCCATATATCCGATGCGCATTCATAAGGGCCAATTCCTCCTCTAACGTCCAAGCATCCTTCTTTATATCAGATTCAAATGATTGTGCCATCTGCAGAACATTGATTGAGCATGGAATAAACATAAATGGTAGGCATCATTTGGGATGGCAGAAAATCATATGCAAATCTCTGGAACTTTTAAGAACTCTTAGGGAATCCAAACATAAAAAGAAGTAAAAATGAAATTACCTCTCACGGCATTGTTTCCCTATTCGTCCAGGCAAAGATTTAGCAATGATAGACCATTTTGTAGGCCACTTTGTCCCTGAACTTGAGCATGCGCCATTTTTGTAAACCCTAAACCAACTGAACCGATGAATAGAGATAAAATACAAAAATCGGATAATCTTTAAAAATATACATATAGTTTAAAATTAAAAACACCTTAAACTGCAAAATTGGCACCAAAAGAATATAGCATACACTAAGAAATCCAAGTACCTTCTCGTACTTAGAAAGAAAACTTACAATATGTAAAAAAGGAAAACACGGAACCAAGCAATCATAAAACAAGAAATCAAGAGAAAATAACATAAAAACCCCCAAAATTAATTCCTTGCCTAGAGTTAGTATTAAAAAGGAAAACACACTGCATATAATAATAACCCTAGAAAATCATCTTAAGAAAATTAAAAAAAAAACTTACCGCTCTACCATCAATGGTGTGCTTTTCTTGAAGAACGATGTCGATGACTGACGGATCTGAAAGACAACAAATCCAAAGCCACGAGGTCTCCCGTGACCTTATCTCTCATAACAACGATCGCAAGATGTCGCCAGATCGCCAAAGTACTCCTTTAGCCTATCCTCACTTGTTTCCCATGATATCCCTCCAATAAATGCTTTCCACGATCTCAATCCATTCCCCTTTCTACTCTTTTCTTTTATTCCTCCAAATCTAATGAAACAAGCTTCCGATTTTAGCCTTGTTTTAGGTTATAGGGTTTTGGGGTTTTTAGGATTTGGAGAATAACGAAGAGAAAATATTTTGGGGCCGATTTTGGGAGAAGAAGTTAGAGTGCTTCTAAAGCCTAGAATGAAGAAAGGGAAGAAAAGTGTGAGGATCGTGTTGTGTGCCGCTTGGACTACCGAGATTTTGGAATAATTTTGGGAATGAACAGTTTGCGATTTCGTGTAGATGGAACTATTGGATCCGATAGGTCTAGTTTCATTTGGGCTGGGTTTTAAATAAGGTTCTCAACTTCTTTTGCAATTAAATATTAAGAACATAAGTTTATGAATAGTTGGTTTTTTCCAAATTTCATGTTGGAGTTCATATTTTATTTTAAATTTAAATATTTTTATAATTTGTAATTGTAATTATATTTGTGAAAAAGCTAAACAAGTAATGAAATATGTTGAGGATATAAGTAGACTTAATGATACACTTATTAACACGTAAAAGGAAAAAGAGCTAAAACTCAAATATTTAGAATTAATTTATATTTGTGAAACCGAATCCACTAGAAATTCGCTTTTATGTCAAAATATTCTTTCTTAAATAATCAATAAATTGGAACGATGAAGGAGTATTCCAATCTCTCGCTTCCTCTTCGCAAAATAGACTTTTAGCGGCGTTTTCCCAAAAGCGCCGCTA
This sequence comes from Gossypium rotundifolium, assembly GCA_025506655.1. Taxonomy (NCBI): domain Eukaryota; kingdom Viridiplantae; phylum Streptophyta; class Magnoliopsida; order Malvales; family Malvaceae; genus Gossypium; species Gossypium rotundifolium. The sequence continues at coordinate 16,923,546 of CP106726.1, forward strand.
AAAGCTCGAACTTTAGCGGCGTTTCAAAAGCGCCGCTTAAAGCTCGATTTTAGCGGCGTTTTCCCAAAAGCGCCGCTAAAGCTCGATTTTTAGCGTTTATAAATAAACGCGTAATATGTCCTTTTAGCGGCGTTTTGATAATAAACGCCGCTATTGTTCTTTTTTTTTCGGCGTTTTCCTTCAAACGCCACTAATGTATAATATTTGCGGCGTTTTTCTTTAAAACGCCACTAAAAACGCCGTTAAAAATCTGTTTTGGTGTAGTGAATGTGAGATTTTTGACAATTTCACCTTTATTTTTAATGACCTTGGTTCATTTTACTTGAACCAAAATTAAAACAATAATGAATAATGAATAAAATTATCTGATTCTTTGATATATGCTTCCAAGAACATTTCAATTATATTTTTTGGAGTATTTTATATCTGCTTTTCTGATTCAATTTGAGGTTCATGAAACATTTCAACTATAATTTACCTATTATATTTTATTTATTTATTTTAACAAAAAATGTTATATTTATAATAATTTTACTATACTTTTCTTTTATAATTTTGGTCAGATTTACCCCAAAACCATAACAAATAGTAAGATGCTTTGATAAAAAATATATATTTCTTAATTCTTTCTTTTTTCCATCACTTCGATCAAAAGAGAAGACCCATCCACTTATTGTTCTTTCCCAATTTCAATTTATTTATTCGAAAATAAATAAGAAACTAATTTACAAGAAAAATGCATTAATTTATTATTAAAATAAAATAGTATAAGGTTAAACAATTGCATAATAAAAACAAAAGTAAATTTTAAGAGGACAATTTAGTGCTTCTATAGATAGGTTTACATGTAACTAACAAGTTTAAAATATCTCAAAGAAACAACTCAACAAAGTTTGTCAAAACATTCTGTCAAGGATCCAGCTAACTCTAATATAATAGGTTAGCTTTGAATCAAGGTGAATCAACGTTCAACACTCCCCCTTGATTCAAAGCTACAAACACTAAGTTGTTCTTTAAAAAGTTCGTGTTTTGCTTGTAGAATCAGCTTCGTAAAAATGTTTGCAATATCACAATCCTTCAAAATAATTCATTCGGTAGAAACAAGACTTCAAATAAAATGATAATAAACATCGATGTGTTTGGTTCTACCATGAAAAGCTAGTTTTTTTTCATAACAATAGTCGATCTTTTATCCTAAAATACCTCCTTTACACCCATCTACTTTTGATTGAAATATGCAAGAATTCTCCTTAGCCAAACTACTTGACAAGTTGAAGATGTTGCAGCTACATACTCATCCTTAGAGGTTGATAAGGTCACCACAAAGTTGCTCTAGACCAAAAGTTGAAAATGAAACCTGATGCGCTCTTCTTGTCTTTAATGCTACCAGCCCAGTCACTGTTTGTAAAGCCAACTAATTTGAAATTTGAAACTTTAGAATACCAAATCCCATGCTCGATTGTTCTTACAACGTATCTCAAAATTCTCTTTACAGCTCCAAGGTGAAGCTTGCTTGGATTGTGCATAAACCTTGACACAACACCAATAGATAAGGGTGAGCAAAACTCGATTCGACTCGAAAAAATCGAAAAAAAATTTGACTTTCGAGTTAAACGAATCGAGTTATTCGAGTTATTCGAGTCAACTCGATATTTTTTTTCGAATTTCGAGTTCAAATCGAGTTGAGTTTTCGAATTCGAATAATTCGAATAATTCGAATATCAAACTATAATATTTTACATTTTTACCCCAAACTCCCAAACATTTTTAATTTTCTCTCAAAACTTTTACTCCTTCCCACTTCCCCCAAAAACTTTTACTCCTCTCCAATCCCAACCCTTCAATTTACCCAAAATCCATTTCCCACCAAAATTTTACTCTCCCATTTACTTTTTCTCAAAATTTTACTCCCAAAAATCCTTACAACTTTTTATTTTCCCCAAAATTTTTACTCCTCCCACTTTTCCCCTAAAACTGTTACTCCATTCCCATCTCACCTCCCATCTACCCCAAACCCATCCCCCCTCCAATTTTTATTTTAATATTTTCCTTCAAAATTTTACCCCTATTTATTTCCCTCAAACTTTTATTCTCCAAAACTTTTTCTTTTCCTCCAAAACTTTTATTTTCCTCCTAAACTTTTACTTCTCACCCTTTACTCTCAAATAAAAATCAAAATTATCCAAAAAAAATCACTAAACATAAATAGTAATAATTTTATTTATATCTACTATTTATATTATTAAATTAAATTTCACATTTTATATTATTTATATTATTGAATTGTTTAGTCATATTTAATATTTATATTAAAATTAAATTATTAATTATGCCATAAAATATTCGTGTTAAAATTTTATATTGGTACCAATTTGACATTTTATCTTTAAAATAACTTTTATTAAAATTACATATTTACATTTAATATATTTTTAATTCCAAAACACATAGTGACAAGAATCAAGATAATTGAAAGAACTAAACAAGCAAAGAAGTTAACCCAGATATAAAAGATTAATAAATAAATTATTTGGTGTGAAAGTTAATAAAAATTTTGGTTAAGGTGGACAAATTTTATTACGATATGTGACAATGGTTACAAGGACCCAAAATTATTTTTTTAAATTTAACTCGAACAAATATATTCGATTCGATTCGGTTCGAATTCCATCTCATTCGACTTGATTCGAGAAAATTTCAAATCAAATTAGGATGATAAAATATGATTCGTCAACTCGATTAATTCGAAATTTTTTCATTCGATTCGATTCGATCGAACACTCACCCCTACCAATAGAGAAAGAAATATATGGTGTTGTATGAGACGAATAATTTAAACCACTAACAAGACTTTTAAAGTGTGTGACATTTCATTTCAGCTCAATTGTCGTAACACAACTTCTAATTAATATTCATGGGTGTGACAACAACCTTACAATTGGCCATATTAAACTTTTCAAAAGATCAATTGCTTATTTCCTTTGTGAAATAAACAATCCATCGACACCGTGTTTCACTTCAAGACCAAGGAAATAATGCAATAGACCCAAGTCAAACATTTCAAACTTCTTCATCATGCAATCTTAAATTTAGCAACAAAAGATTCGTTTGAACCTATATAAATCATATCATCAACATAAAAACATACCACCAAAGAATCTTCTTCACCTTCTGATCTCTTTACATAAAAAGTAGGCTTATGGTTATTTCTTTCAAAACCATTTTCCTGAAAATAAGAATCGATTTTAAAGTACCATACTCTAGGTGCTTGCTTCAATCCATAAAGCACCTTTTTTAACCTTTATATTTTATCTTCTTTGCCATTAACAACAAAGCCTTTAAGTTGAGAAGTACAAACTTCCTCTTCCAAGTCACATTTGAAAAGGAAGATTTAACATCAAATTGATACACTGGCCAATTTAATTTAGCAACTAAGGCTAAAAATGTTCTCATAATGTCAAAACGAGCAACAAAAGAGAATGTTTTGTCGAAGTCAATGTCTTACTATTAGGAAAAACCTTTTACAACCAGTCTTGCCTTTAAGTTTTTGAATATTTCCATTTGCATGGTACTTTTTTGAAAACCCACTTAAGCCCAATAACATTCTTTCCTTCCAAGTTCCTACAAGTCTACCAAATCAAAAGTCTAACCATTTGAAAGCATTTGGAATTCTCCAAATCCCCATATTATTCTCTTCCAAATAAAGAGATATAAGACCTTACATTAGCCATCAAAATTTTACGATGAATCTCAATGTTAATACTCAATTATACCCATCTAATGTATAAAAATACTTATAAATATATAATTATTTTAATGATTTTTAAATGATGAAGGACCACTTGTAATATGAATTGTTAATCTGTCAACCTTTTGTTATTTTCTTAAGGGTAAATTATACAACGACCATCCAATTATGTCCATATTCTTATTTTGGCCATCCAACTTTAAAAGTGTTTAATTTAGGTACTAAGGTTTGAATTGCTTTTATTTTAGTTAATTGATAATGGAAAGTTTTTTCTAAATGGTATAATAACATATTTAGTTTCCATTATTTACATATTCTAGCAATTTGATCCTAATTCTAAATAAGTCAATAAATTTAACCATTCACGTTTATAAATTATATCAGTTTGATCCTCTAACTTCCTAACCTAAGCTTTGATCTTCTAAAACAGAGGCATTCCACTTCCTGAAGGCCTGTCCGAAAAGTGTTAGGATTTGGATAAAAATATAGACCCAAAAAATAGGATTGGGCAAAAAAATCCGACCGGTTAGAAAATGGGCAGGCCTTGAGAAAAGCTTTTTTGGCTTGGGCCGGCCTGGCCCAAATATGGTTGTTTTTCTTTTTTTTTTTTCTTGCTATTTTTTTATTGTTTTGTTGCTATTTTCTTGTTGTTGTTGTTGTTTTTTTTCACTATTTTGCTACCATTTCACTATCATGTTGCTACTATTATTTTGTTATTGTTTCAATATTGTATAACTCTTGTTTTATTATTAATTTTATTACTATTTTATAGGCATTTGCTTGTTAAGTTGCACTTATCTATGTTATTTAAGTATACATATTTTTTAATTTATTTTCAATTTGTTGAGAAACATTTATTTAATATTTTTAGTAGTTTTGATGTATTATATTTTTAAAAAAATCAATATAAAAAATAAATATGGGTGGGTTGGGCTCGGGTTTTAGCATTTTATCCGGGTCGACTTAAACAAAATTTTAGGCTCATTTTTCGGGTTGGACCTGGCCTAGCAAACGGACCTAAAATTTTGGTTGGGTTCAACTCGAACCCGCCCAACCTATGGACACCTCTAATTTCACATCTATTAATTGTTTTATTTATGGTTGAAATTATCTAATTGGGTACCTAACTCTTTTTGTTTATATTTTTAAGAAGTTAGTTCCATTAAAATAATAAAAATAAAAGTTTAAAATAATATGTTATAAAATATATAAATAACTTTTCACTCACCGTCATAATTTTGAGTTGACACTAAATTAAATTATTAGTGATACATATTGCTTATTATGGATTTAAAAACTCAAAATAAATAATTAAAAATAAATATAACACATAATAATCTCTTAATTAGTTTATAAAATTAAAAAAATCATTATCAATATAACAAAAGGAAATGCAAATAACTCTTTCACATTTTTTTTTTATGGAAAAATAAAATTTCATAATTTTTCTTATATAGTTATTGATTGAACAATTGGATTTTTCAAGTCATATTTTTAACTCGGATTTAATTTTTAATTTCAAGGACCAACTTCGAGGACTATTTCTATTTACCTTGAAGGAAATATCATCATTAACAATAAGAGTAAATCTAAAATGTTTTTTAAAAGGTTTTCCCATTTTTTAGCCAAAATTTTATCAATCAAAGGATTATAAAACATTATATTTAGAAGAAAACTAATGAAAAAAAAAAGAAAAAGAAATAAAGTTTCAAGACAAACTCATTGGTATTAGAATTTGCTCAAAAATGACTCGTTAGTTGAAAGAGTTTTTTTTTCTTTTTTGAGTTTTATAGATTTATAGATGTGGAATGCTTTCGTTTTAAAAGTTGAAAGGTTTGGTTAGGAAGTTTTAGGATTGTCGTAACCATTTTTTTGACAAAACGGGAATCGAACTTGGGTTTTGAAAATGATAAAACGGGAGTCGCGACTGATCTTTATTCGGGTCTGATCGGGTCACCTCGTAAAAAAGTTATTTTTAATAAACAGTTTGATTTATCAAAACAACGATTTTAGTCTACGAAATCCAGAAAAACAAGTTCGGGAGCCGATTACGTACGAGGAAGGATTAGCACCCTCGATACGCCCAAAATTGGTACCAAATTGATTGATCGATGTCCTAATGTTGAAAACTTTGCAATGGTTCGAAAAAACGATACTTTTTATTTCCAAAAAACTTGAAGGAATTAGAAGGGACGATAAGACTCTCTTATTTTCGAAGAGATAAAGTATCATGCCCAGTAGGTTAGGGCGCGATACTTTAGGCTTCTGAAACTAAGCTTGCTTTTTAAAACTTGGTTTTAATACTAACAGGGGATATTCTGTCATTTGTCGAACAAGAAATTAGAACCCAGTAAGTTAGGGCTCGTTTTCTCGAAGGTTCAAATTAGGAATATTGCCCCTATATTAAAAACTTACCCGAAGTATCTAGATGTCGAGTCCAGTAAGTTAGGGCGCGACATTTCAATTTTCGAGATTAGGTGTTTTGTTTAAAATTTAAATTGCGATTTTAAAAGGGGCATTCCGTTGTTTAACTTAAACAAGAAAAATCGAAACCCAGTAAGTTAGGGCTCGATCTACTCGAATTGCTAATACGGAATGTCGATTTGAAACTTGAATTTGCGATTTTTGAAAGAGATATCCCGTTGTTTAACTTAAACGAGGAAAATCGGGACCCAGTAAGTTAGGGCTCGATTCACTCGAATTACTAATACAGGATACCGATTGTTATGAGAATCGAGATGTCGGGAAAATCAAGGAGACGAACGATGAGGATATAAGTAGTGGGGAAAGAAAAGTATTGTGACAATGGCGCATATGTATTGACGATGGTAAGAAAATGATAATAATAATAATGGTGGGAATATATATAAAATATGTAAAATATATGCATATTGAAAAATAATATAATGATAGTAATAATATGGGATATATATATACATATGAAAAAGGTAATATCGTAAAATATGTGGGATATTTACATATATATGACAAATAGTATAATATTAATAGCGATAATGATGAAATGATGAAATAGATAATAATAACGAAAACAACGAGCAATAAATAGAATATTGTCGATAGCAATAGTAGTAATATAATAGTAACAATATAGTAATATAATATATGTGCATAGGCATAATAGTAATAATAATATTTTAGCAATAACGATAATAAAATAATAATAACATAGTGATAATAATAATATATATACATATAAAATGATAATATAATATTAATTAATAGTGTAGTACCAACAATAATATAATAGGTGATAAAAATACAATAATAACATTAGTAATAAAATAACAAACAATAGTATAATAAAGGAAAAAGGACAAAATGATTGCAAGATCAAATAAAAAATGTGAGATAATATAGCAAATGGGCCAAATCAAACTTAAAACAGGATGGAAGGGGTCAATTTTGATAAAATGGGTGCTGTGGGGGGTGAAATTATAAATCAAACAAACTCTGGGGGTCAATTTGTAAATAAAACGAGGTTCAGGGACTAAAAAGAAAACGCGCGTAAAGGGTAGGGGTCATGTAACAGCTCAAATACGACCCTAACCGGAACGGTGGTTTCGGAACCACGAATCCAAGTTAGAAATAATAATTTAATATCATTTCTTGTTGAATGTTTATGATTGACTATGTGCTAAAAATTTCGTGAAGTTAATTGCTTATTTAGATGTTTAATTTAATAAAAGGATCAAATAGCTTAAGTGGTAAAAGTAGGGTGCATGAATTAAGAAGGTAAATTGAATTGTTTTGTTCAAGTGAGGATTTGCATGTCAATTTTGCACATTTCATGGTAGTGGACGACATAATCATTAGTATATATTGAATTCAATTTTACTTTAGTTAGTGGTGATTTTATGTATATTATAATTTGAATAAAAAAACAAGGAATAATAAAAACAAAAGAGAGAAGAAGGAAAGTATTCATCTTTTTCTTCTTGAAGTGGCCGAATGTTGAAGGGATAAAAGACTTGAAGCTCTCTTCATTTTGGTTGGTGCATGCTCAAATTAGGTTGGTAATTAAGCATGATTTTGAGAATTCTTATATTTTAGGGTCACTTGTTTTGAGTATTCTTGAACCCATGTTGGGATTTTTGGATTTAGCATGTTATGGTTTTGGTTATTGATGAATGTTTTGATTTGTTTTGCTTGATGGAAAATGGTTTATAAAATGGTTGAGATCAACATATTTTGATAAGGAAGTTGTAAATGAAGTAGTGCTTAGTGGTTCTAATTGTGAAAATAATTAGTGAAGGGTCTAAATTGCATGATAATTGAGTTATATGGGTTTGTATAAGGGGAGTAATATTCGCCATGAAGGAGTAGGTTCAAATTTTAATTATTTTGTGAGTTTGTGTTTGGGGACTAAATTACAAGAAAATGAAACTAGAGGGGTAAATTAGTAAATTAGCAAATTGACAAATTATATGCTATGATTAATTTTAAATGTTATAAGGGGCTTAATTGAGCTTGAGGAGCATTCGGTTTAGCTCAAAAGTGTATGAGTTGTTATTTGTTGGAATGAATTAAAAAAAAAAGGTACAATTATGTGTTTGTATTGAAATTGAAGAAATCTATTTGAATGGACTCTTTTCAACTTTGTTTAGATCAAGGAAGGAAGGATTTGGAAACGAATCGGGAAAACTAAAGTAGACAGTAGCAGGAAGCTCAATTTGACAACTATCTAAGTAAGTTTTAAGCAATTAGATTTAATTGAATTTTATTTTATACTATGTGCATATGTTAAAGGATTTTAAGGAAATTAATTACTATGATGCGAATGTGAAGGTGGATTTAGTATGAAATGGCGAATGTTATACTTGATGAATGTATACGTAAACTTGATTTAATTAAATTGGTGAATATGTGCTATAATGTATGTTATGTGTGAGTAGAATGTAATGTATATATATATGATTAAATGAGTTACTTGTGAATCCTAATTAATGAAGATTTGTGCATATGTGTATTTCTTTGTGAGGAAACATGGGATTGGTAGCACTATGTGTGCGAACTTATAAACCGAAACCTTGTGTATGCGATATCGGTTGAGAGGCACCGTGTGCGAAAATAGCATCACCGAAACCTTGTGTATACGATATCGGTTGAGAGGCACTGTGTGTGCGGAAAATAGCATCACCGAGCATTGTGTGTGCGATATCGGTTGAAAGGCACTGTGTGTGCGATATCGGTTGAAAGGCACTGTGTGTGCGGAAAAATAGCATCACGGAGCACTGTGTGTGCGAGATCGGTAAAAAGGTAAGAATAGAAGAAATTATTAATAGTACAAAATGAAGTCAGGTATGTTTGGCGATCTATTCATCATTTTAATGCGAATCTAAGTGAGTTGATTTAAATTGGCTATGAAACATGTGACTATATGGTCACTTTGGTTATTGAAATGGAATTGATGAATGTTAGTATTGGTTACATGATTATAGATTGAATTATTCTATAATTTAGTTTGAAATGTATGGAATGATGTATTGCATTTTGTGTACTTTATCTTCTTGCTTAAAACTTACTAAGCTATTTAAGCTTACTTGAAGTGTTGGTTTCATGGTGATTTAGGTCTTTAAAGTTGCATTCAAGTCGGGAATCCTTGTCGAAGTTACTTCACACTATCATCTATTTTGGGTACCTCTCTATTTATGAAACTTTTGGGAATTTTGGCATGTATAAGCTAGGTTATCCTTTTGAGTTACTTTGAAATGAATGTATATAAGGCCATACTGAAAATGGCTTCATTTCTATCCATGAATCAGTGGATATTTTTGAGTGATATATATTTATATAGTTGCTAAATTTTGGTTGTGAATATAGCTCGATTTGGGTTGGTTTAAAAGTTTATTAAGCTTGAATAAAATGCTTAGGTGGAGTGCGGTGAGGTGGTAAGCATTTTTACACATTTTATTCCTTGTATATATATATATGCGGCATGCACAAATGCATGTATATGATTTTTGAGTGATGTATATGTTTAGAAAGGGTATATAATTAAATGAAATCTTGATGAAAAAGTTGAATCAAATGAATAATTACCACATGCCTATTCGCCTTTACATTTGAATGACCAAATGCATGGTAATTTGTTAGTAAATGTTAATGATATTATTCCGATAGATATATAAGTTATGTTTTGGTATTAAATGGGATATACTTGTAATATTGTAATGGTATAAATTAGTAGGCATTTATGTGCATGGATTTGTGTTTGGTAGAGTAATGTCCCGTAACCCAAATTCGACAGCAGAATTCGAGTTAGGGGTGTTACATTTTGTTGGTATCAGAGCTACGGTTTAGTCGGTTCTCGGACTAACGTAGCATGTGAAAGCCTAGCTATTCATGCCATTATTTACAATATGATAGTGTGATGACTTCGGCAATGAAATGTATTTTTGTTCTTTATATATAGTAATGGATCCGAATCCGACGAGCGATGGTGATGATGTCGAGTGTGGCGCTTTCTCCCGCGCAAGGGACCGTCGGAAGAACCTCGACCTGCTGCGAGTGGCCTGACGGAGGGGTAAAGGGCCTTTCATAATATGATGAGTGATTGGTTCACCATTACTTACGAACCACTCCTACTGTTCAACCACCCTTGAATCCGAATGTTCCCCGTAACACCAATGGTAACCCTGTTGCCAATCCCGAAAGAGTATCTAAACCTCCTATTGATCGTATAAGAAAGCACGAGCTCAAGAATTTAGAGTCAAGATGGCGACAACAATGAAAGAGTGAATTTTGGCTCGATAATCTTGTCTGTGTTTTGATGAGTTATCTTGCACACTGATGAGTGCTTGAGGTGTGCCATATCTTTATTACAGGATTACGCTTATTATCGGTGGAATACTCTCGTATCTGTTGTCCCGAAAGAGAGAGTTACAGGATTTCTTTTTGCGGAGTTCAAAAAAGTACATAAGTCAACGCTTCATAGATTCTAAGCGTAAGAAATTTCTCGAGCTCAAGCAAGGCCGTATGACTGTGTCTGAATATGAGCGCAAATTTGTACGACTTAGTCGCTATGCTCGTGAATGTGTATCTTCTGAGGCTGTTATGTGCCGGAGATTCGAGGATGGTCTGAATGAAGACATAAAACTCTTGGTTGGCATTCTTGAGATTAACGAGTTTGTTGTACTTGTGGAGAGCTTGTAAAGTCAAGAACTGGAAAGGAAAACGAAAAGTTTGAAATGGAATCTAAGGATTTTCGGAAGAGATCCGCGGGTAAATTTACACAGATGGCAACAAAGAAGACTAAGAATGATGATAGTCGACCTAAACCCAATACTGGGATTTCTATTCGTGATCGGCCACCAATGAGTTCTCGAGCTACATCAGTGGCTAGTGTCGGCAATGCTCGATCGAGCAAACCTGAATGTCAGCAGTGTGGTAGACGACATTTTGGAGAGTGCTGGGGTAAATCTTTTAATCGCGCTTGTTACCAGTGTGGTTCGCAAAATCACTTCGTCCGGGATTGTCCGGAGACTGTTGAGAAGGGCACTACTCGAGTCAAGAGACCGAACAAGACTACCGCCAGAGGCGCACCAACTCGTAGTGGGGAGATAAGAGCGGTGCAGAGAGGGACTTCAGATGCGTTATCCGAGTAGATACTCGAGTACCGCTAGAGCTTATCTTCGTCAGTGCTAGAGGAGGCCTCATCTCCGACGTTATTCTTGGTATTTTCACTCTCTTTGATACTAATGTAATTGCTTTGATTGATCCGGCTCAACTCATTCGTATGTCGTGAAACATTAGTATCCGATAAGACTCTACTGCTGAGTCTCTTGAATTTGTAATTCGGGTTTCAAACCCTTTGGGTCGTTGGGTGTTGGTTGATAAAATGTGTAAGGATTGTCCTTTAATGATTCGAGGCATGTGTTTTTCAGTCGATCTGATGTTATTACCTTTCGATGAATTTGACATCATTCTCGGTATGGATTGGTTATTGCTCACGATGTGGTAGTGAATTGTAGAGCGAAAGACTATTGAGTTGAGAAGTCAGAATAACGAGATTGTACGATTAGAGTCTGCAGATTTGAATGGGCTGTCGGCAGTGATATCCTCGATGTTGGCTCGGCAATATTTGAGAAAGGGTTGTGAAGCTTTCCTTGCTTACGTGATTGATAGTAAAGTGACCGAAAAGAAGATTGAATCAGTACCAGTTGTGTGTGAGTATTAAGATGTGTTTCGAGAGGAATTACCGGGATTGCCACTGTTAGGAAGTAGAGTTTGGGATTGAGTTAGTACCGAGGACAACTCCGATTTCGATAGCTCCGTATAGAATGGCAATCAATCGAATTAAAGAGTTGAAAGCAGTTGCAAGAATTGACGGATAAAGGTTTTGCCCGACCGAAGTTTCTCTCCTTGGGGCTTTGCTTTATTTATGAAAAAGAAAGGCGGAACGTTTAGAATGTGCATTGACTACCGAGCGACAATAAGGTGACCATAAAGAATAAATACCGTTGCCGCGTGATCGATGATTTATTCGATCAACTCAAAGGAGCTGCAGTGTTCTCAAAAATTGATTTGAGGTCAGGATATTATCAGCTGCAAGTTCGAGAAACAGATGTACCAAAGACCGCTTTTCGGACGAGATATGGTCATTATGAGTTTTTAGTTATGCCATTTGGGCTCACTAATGCCCCTGCAGTTTTCATGGATTTGATGAATCGAGTCTTGAGATCGTACTTAGATCGATTTGTAGTTGTATTTATAGATGATATACTAATCTACTCCCAGATAAAACCGAGCATCTTTGAGCATCCGAGACTAGTGCTCTGATTTTGCGTGAAAAATAATTATACGCCAAGTTCAAGAAATGTGAGTTTCGGTTGAATGAAGTTAGCTTTTGGGGCACGTCATTTCGCATCCGATATTCGAGTTGACCCGAGTAAAATTTCTTTATACTTGATTGGAAGCCTCCGAGAATATTCTCGAGGTTCGTAGTTTTACGGGACTTGCGGGATACTATAGACGCTTCGTGAAAGGATTCTCTATGATAGCACCCGATAACAAAACTATTACAAAAGGACGTCAAATTGAATGGTCAGAAAAGTGTTAGAAGAGTTTCAATCATTGAAAACTCTATTGACGGAAGCCCGGTACTTGTGCAACCGAGTCGTAAGGAATTTGTTATTTTAGCGATGCCTCATTGAACGGACTCGGTTGTGTTTTGATGCAAGAGGTAAAGTTGTAGCCTATGCTTGCAGCGATTGAAAACGACGAAAGAAATGACCCAACTCATGATCTTGAATTGGTCGCTATAGTCTTTGCTTTGAAAATATGGCGTCACTATCTTTACGGTGAGAAAAGCCACATCTTCTCGGATCATAAAAGTTTAAAGTATTTAATGACTCAAAAGGATCTGAATCTGAGACAGCGACGATGGTTGGAATTATTAAAAGATTATGAGCTTGTAATTGATTATCACCCGGGAAAGGCTAACGTGGTTGCTGATGCGCTTAGCCGAAAATCACTATTTACTTTAAGAGCGATGAATGCGGACATGGCTAGGATTGAGGATGGTGCGATCATTACTGAGCTGAACGTAAGACCAATGTTTGAGCAGCAGATTCGAGAAGCACAAGAAGTTGATGATGTTTTTAAAAACAAAAAGAGATCATTGTGGTTCGAGTCGGATTCAGATTTTCAATTAGATCTTTGAAGGATGTTTACGGTTCAAGAATCGGTTGTGTACCTAAGAACCACGAGTTAATTAGAAAGATTTGTAATGAAGCACATAGTAGTAGATGGTCGATTCACCCGGGTAGTACAAAGATGTATAATGATCTGAAACAACATTATTGGTGGCATGGCATGAAGCGAGACATCTCTGATTTCGTGTCAAAATGTTTAGTGTGTCAACAAGTTAAAGCTGAACATCAGGTACCATCGGGACTTCTTCAACGGATTATGATACCTGAATGGAAGTGGAGCGAATCACTATGGACTTTGTGTCGGGATTACCGCTGACGCCGAGTAAGAAAGATGCAATCTGGGTTATTGTTGATAGATTGACGAAAAATTTCATTTTATTACGCACGTATGGATTTTCACTTGATAAGTTGGTGAATTATATGTATCAGATTGTACGGTTACACGAGTACCTATCTCTATTGTTTTGGATAGGGATCCGAGATTCACATCGCGGTTTTGGAAGAAACGCAAGATGCTCTAGGTACCAAATTACATTTTAGTACAGCTTTCCACCCTCAGTCGGACGGCCAATCGGAGCGAGTTATTCAAGTACTCGAGGATATGTTGAGATGTTGCGTTCTTGAGTTTGGGGGTACGTGGGAACGATACTTGCCTTTGATTGAATTTGCGTATAATAATAGCTATCACTCTAGTATCAAAATGGCACCCTACAAAGCTTTGTACGGTCAAAAATGTCATACACCATTGTATTGGATGAACTCGGGAAAACAAATTACACGGGTTGATTTGATTAAGGAACCGAAGCGAAAGTGGTAGTAATTCATGATAGCTTGAAAGCGGCTTCGATCGTCAAAAGTCTTATGCTGATTTGAAGCGTAAAGACATTGAATTTCAAGTTGGAGATAGAGTATTCTTAAAGGTCTCGTGTGGAAAAAATTACTCGATTCTACGGAAAGGAAAATTAAGCTCTAGATTTATTAGGTAGTATGAGGTTATCGGCGGATTGGGCGGTTATGATAGATTGAGGTTACCGTCTGAGTTAGACAAGATTCATAACGTGTTTCATGTATCGATGCTTGAGATACAGATCCGACCCTTCTCATGTGATTAGCCCAAGAAAATCGAGATTCACCGATTTGACTTATGAAAAGGAACCGATTCGCATATTGACTCATGAAGTGAAAGAGTTGCGAATAAGAAAATAAAGTTAGTTAAAGTGTTATGGCTCAAACACGGGTTGAGGAAGCAACACAGGAGACCAAGAATCTATGAAAGAACTCTATCCGCACTTATTCATCGGTAAGATTTTCGGGGACGAAAATTCCTTTTAAGAGGGGGGAGTTGTAACAGCTCAAATACGACCCTAACCGGAACGGTGGTTTCGGAACCACGAATCCAAGTTAGAAATAATAATTTAATATCATTTCTTGTTGAATGTTTATGATTGACTATGTGCTAAAAATTTCGTGAAGTTAATTGCTTATTTAGATGTTTAATTTAATAAAAGGATCAAATAGCTTAAGTGGTAAAAGTAGGGTGCATGAATTAAGAAGGTAAATTGAATTGTTTTGTTCAAGTGAGGATTTGCATGTCAATTTTGCACATTTCATGGTAGTGGACGACATAATCATTGCTTATATATTAAATTCAATTTTACTTTAGTTAGTGGTGATTTTATGTATATTATAATTTGAATAAAAAAAACAAGGAATAATAAAAACAAAAGAGAGAGAAGAAGGAAAGTATTCATCTTTTTCTTCTTGAAGTGGCCGAATGTTGAAGGGGATAAAAAGACTTGAAGCTCTCTTCATTTTCGGTTGGTGCATGCTCAAATTAGGTTGGTAATTAAGCATGATTTTTGAGAATTCTTATATTTTAGGGTCACTTGTTTTGAGTATTCTTGAACCCATGTTGGGATTTTTGGGATTTAGCATGTTATGGTTTCGGTTATTGATGAATGTTTTGATTTGTTTTGCTTGATGGAAAATGGTTTATAAAATGGTTGAGATCAACATATTTTGATAAGGAAGTTGTAAATGAAGTAGTGCTTAGTGGTTCTAATTGTGAAAAATAATTAGTGAAGGGTCTAAATTGCATGATAATTGAGTTATATGGGTTTGTATAAGGGGGAGTAATATTCGGCCATGAAGGAGTAGGTTCAAATTTTAATTATTTTGTGAGTTTGTGTTTGGGGACTAAATTATAAGAAAATGAAACTAGAGGGGTAAATTAGTAAATTGGCAAATTGACAAATTATATGCTATGATTAATTTTAAATGTTATAAGGGGCTTAATTGAGCTTGAGGAGCATTGGTTTTAGCTCAAAAGTGTATGAGTTGTTATTTGTTGGAATGAATAAAAAAAAAAAAGGGTACAATTATGTGTTTGTATTGAAATTGAAGAAATCTATTTGAATGGACTCTTTTGAACTTTGTTTAGATCAAGGAAGGAAGGATTTGGAAATGAATCGGGAAAACTAAAGTAGGCAGTAGCAGGAAGCTCAATTTGACAACTATCTAAGTAAGTTTTAAGCAATTAGATTTAATTGAATTTTATTTTATACTATGTGCATATGTTAAAGGATTTTAAGGAAATTAATTACTATGATGCCGAATGTGAAGGTGGATTTAGTATGAAATGGCGAATGTTATACTTGATGAATGTATACGTAAACTTGATTTAATTGAATTGGTGAATATATGCTATATCGTATGTTATGTGTGCCGAATGTAATGTATATATATATGATTAAATGAGTTACTTGTGAATCCCTAATTAATGAAGATTTGTGCATATGTGTATTTCTTTGTGAGGAAACATGGGATTGGTAGCACTATGTGCGAACCTATAAACCGAAAGTAATTGTGTATGCGATATCGGTTGAGAGGCACCGTGTGTGCGAAAATAGCATCACCGAAACCTTGTGTATGCGATATCGGTTGAGAGGCATCGTGTGCGGAAAATAGCATCACCGAAACCTCGTGTGTGCGATATCGGTTGAAAACCTTGTGTGTGCGGGAAAATAGCATCACCGAAAACACGTGTATGCGATATCGGTTGAAAGGCACCGTGTGTGCGGAAAAATAGCATCACCGAAACCTTGTGTGTGTAGATGGGTAAAAAGGTAAGAATAGAAGAAATTATTAATAGTACAAAATGAAGTCGTGTATGTTTGGCGATCTATTCATCATTTTAATGCAAATCTAAGTGAGTTGATTTAAATTGGCTATGAAACATGTGACTATATGGTCACTTTGGTTATTGAAATGGAATTGATGAATGTTAGTATTGGTTACATGATTATAGATTGAATTATTCTATAATTTAGTTTGAAGTGTATGGAATGATGTATTGCATTTTGTGTACTTTATCTTCTTGCTTAAAACTTACTAAGCTATTTAAGCTTACTTAAAGTGTTGGTTTCATGGTGATTTAGGTCTTTAAAGTTGCAGCTCGAAGTCGGGAATCCTTGTCGAAGTTACTTCACACTATCATCTATTTTGGGTACCTCTCTATTTATGAAACTTTTGGGAATTTTGGCATGTATAAGCTAGGTTATCCTTTTGAGTTACTTTGAAATGAATGTATATAAGGCCATACGAAAATGGCTTCATTTCTATCCATGAATCGAGTGGATATTTTTGAACTGATATATATATATAGTTGCGAAATTTTGGTTGTGAATATAGCTCGATTTGGGTTGGTTTAAAAGTTTATTAAGCTTGAATAAAATGCTTAGGTGGGTACGGTGAGGTGGTAAGCATTTTTACACATTTTATTCCTTGTATATATATATGTGCGGCATGCACAAATGCATGTATATGATTTTTGAGTGATGTATATGTTTAGAAAGGGTATATAATTAAATGAAATGCTGATGAAAAGGTTGAATCAAATGAATAATTACCACATGCCTATTCGGCCTTTACATTTGAATGACCAAATGCATGGTAATTTGTTAGTAAATGTTAATGATATTATTCGAGATAGATATATAAGTTATGTTTTGGTATTAAATGGGATATACTTGTAATATTGTAATGGTATAAATTAGTAGGCATTTATGTGCATGGATTTGTGTTTGGTAGAGTAATGTCCGTAACTTAAATTCGCTGTAATTGAGTTAGGGGTTACAGTCAAAAGGGCAATTTTCCCAAAAATTAAACGCAAAGACTTTGAGGAGGACCAAATCGCAAATCGTAAAATTTTAGGGCCAATGTGTGAATACTAAAAACTTGATTTGAAAAAACTAAAAAATGCGGAAGGGCTGATTGTGCAATTAGCCCTTTGACAAAAAACACGCGGATCCTGAGGCGGGTCGGGTCAACACGCGGATCCTGGGGGTAAACGACGTCGTTTTGGGGCTAAAGGCTAGCCCCAACACGACGTCGTTTTGAGGGCTATAAAAGGTCCAAAATCCAGAAAAAAAATCAGTTGAGGTGCCTGTTTTAAAAAAAAAATTAATTCTCTTCTCTCTTTCTTTACAGGTCTGAAAGGGGAGAGGGATCCCGACAAGTCCAGTCGCCACCTTCCGTCGTTCCAACGCTGTCGCCGGTGGGCGAAAAAGGTAAGAAGTATAGGTTTTGTTTTTTTTTTTAAAAAAAAAGGAAATATTTATATGTATATGTACTAAAACGAGAGAAAAAGATGAGCAATCTTCCGAAAATGGTAAGGAAAATACCTTCTTTCGGCTTCTGTGTTTGGTTTGTTAGGAGTTTTTTTTGTATTTAATCACCGACCTTTTGTTTAATCAATGCTTGCTATACTTTGATTTTTTTTTGTTTGAATCTCTATATTGCTACTGATAAATTAAAAATCCCCTTTACAAAGAAAAATCTTGACTTTTATAGCCTAAAATCCTTTACAACTTGTTTGCTTTACATCGATTCTTGTTTAATGCTTGCGGTAGCTTGGGAGGCGACGATAGGGCGGTGGAGCAGAGGCGGTGGGCGTGACTTCCGGTCGAGGCGGAAGGTCGAGGTCGAGCAAGTGGTAAATGGAGCAGTGACTTAGGGTAGCTTTTAGGGTTTTTTTATTTTTTTCTGAAAAATTTGGTGTTTGGGCCTATTTCGGTTGGGCTAGGGTATTGGGTTAATTGTTTTTTTATTGATTTGGGTTGGGGGTAGATTGGCAAAATTGGGCTTACAACAGCTGCCCCTCTTTGCTCATTGTCGTGTAACAGTAATAGAGCAAAGACATAAGAAAGACCAATTTTGCCCGGTCTTGCTGGGCTTTAGCTTCTTTAGTGCACTTTTCTTCAGGTAATCTCATTCCGGTCCACCACATCTTGTTGTTTCGATCCACTCCATCGTTGCTTCAGTGAGATAGGACCTGTAGCTTCAATTTGCTCCCCTGCAATCTCAGGGAGATAGGTTTAACTATCTTCTATCTGATCCGCTGCAACTTTAGGGAGATAAAACTCGATGTTTTCGATCTGCTTCCTACAGCTTCAGGAAGCCAAATCTACTATTTTCAATCTGCTCCTAAGACATCAGGAATGCCAAGCTTGCTAACTTCAATCTACTCCTGCAATATCGGGAATGCCAGACCTGCTATCTTCAATCTGCTCCCCAGTGTACGACCCGGGGCTCAACGCACCTCTCGCACTATGAGTTGATTTTTTGAAGAACGAGAGATCAAAAATATCTCAACAGATGACGAGGCTCAACTCACCTCTCGCATTATGAGTTGATTTTTTTCAGATATCAAAAAATAGAAAATGAAAATACCTCGGCATGTGCCTGAGGCTTAACTCACCTCTCGCAATATGAGTCGATTTTTTTGAAGCAAATGAAATTGAAAAGCAGAAATTGAAAATACCTCAGCATGTGCCTGAGGTTCAACTCACCTCTCGTATTGTGAGTTGATTTTGAACAGCAATTGAAAGACAGAAATTAAAAATACCTCGGCGTACGACCCGGGGCTCAACTCACCTCTCACAATATGAGCTGATTTTTGAGCAGAAATTAAAAGACAGAAATTAAAAATGCCTCGGCATGCGACCCAAGGCTCAACTCACCTCTCGAATTATGAGTTGATTTTAGAACAGAAATTGAAAGACAGAAATTAAAAATATCTCGGCGTGCGCCCCGGGGCTCAACTCACCTCTCGCAATATGAGCTGATTTTTTAGCAGAAATTAAAAATACCTCGGCGTGCGACCCGAGGCTCAACTCACCTCTCGCATTATGAGTTGATTTTTGAACAGAAATTGAAAAACACCTCAGCGTGTGACCTGAGGCTCAACTCACCTCTCGTATTATGAGTTGATATTTTGAAAAATAAATATTGAAAAACACCTCAGCGTGTGACCTGAGGCTTAACTCACTTCTAGTATTATGAGTTGATATTTTGAAAAATAAGTATTGAAAAACACCTCAGCGCGTGACCTGAGGCTCAACTCACTTCTCGTATTATGAGTTGATATTTTGCAATCAGAATTTCAAAACATATCATCTGGTGGAACTCAGATGTCTTCTTCTTCCTTGGTTCGGTACAACTATCGTCAAAACTTCTTGCTTTACTGGTGTACTTGTATGTGTCATGTATGAGGTTATCATGATATGCACATGTTTGTCTTAAATGCTTTTATGCCTTCATGATTATGCCATGAGCCCTGGGCTTGTTTGTCATGTATCTCTTTTCGTCATGACTTTCATGATGACCTGTATTTATTGCTTTGACTCTTGACTTTTCTTTCAGGTTTTGTACCCATCCTCAAGCTTTACGAGTAATCTGCGTTTCTCGTATACTACCCTTTTGCCCCCTGTTGAACTTTGCCCTTGCTTTGAGGCTCTTGCACTTACCAAATTCTCTTTCAGGTAATGTTCAACATTCCTTTTGTTTAGAGTATGTAATTTCACTATTTATCATTTAAAATGAGCCAAACATGAGATGCATGAAAATGGCAAAGTAGGTATGAAAGGGATACCTCACATTCATATTTATTTCAAAAGCAATAAGCAAAGAAAATTGACAAGGAATATTTCAATAAAGAAATAATTATGAAGAAAGGATAGCTGGTTCAATTGTCGCAAATGCTCTAGATATCCAACGTATGAACTTCTCCACATTTCTTCATCCTGGTCTTTTCGAGGAAAGCTTCTTGTGTAGAAGATTTTGAGCTTCCGACTCTGCTTCAAATATTATAATCTCGGTATTTGACTCTCTGTTCAAATCGTCTTGTTCTTTATGTTCTTTATGTGGCCTCCTTCATTAGGATGTCCTTTCAGATTTTCATCCTAATCTTTTTGTTTATCAAAATACCCTTTCGGGTTTTCATCTCGATCTTTTTTTCCAAGACGCCCTTTCGGGTTTTCATCTTGATCTTTTTCTTCTTTTTTTTAAGCATAGTACTTTTTCACGACATCTGAATTCACTGGATTAGGTAACTCCTTCCCATCCATCTCAGTGAGAATCAAAGCTCCACCTGAGAAAGCCTTCTTTACGACGTACGGCCCTTCCCAATTTGGCAACCATTTTTCTCGAAAGTCTTTTTGTATTAGGAGAATCTTTCTCAGTACAAGTTCTCCCTCGCGAAATTCTCTTGGCCGCACCTTCTTGTCATGGGCCGTGATCATTCTCTTCTGGTACATTTGTCCATGGCAGATCGCCTTCAAGCGTTTTTCTTTGATAAGATTTAGCTGGTCATATTGAGCTCAAACCCATTCAGATTCTTCTAGCTTCGACTCCATTAAGACTCGTAGAGAGGGGATCTCAACTTCGATGGGCAGTACAGCTTCCATTCCATAGACCAGAGAGAAAGAAGTTGCTCCCGTAGATGTACGCACAGATGTACGATATGCGTACAAAACGAATGGTAGCTTCTCGTGCCAGTCTTTATACGTCTCGGTCATTTTCCTAATAATCTTCTTAATATTTTTGTTAGCTGCTTCTACTGCTTCATTCATCTTTGGGCGATAGGGTGAGGAATTATGATGCTTTATTTGAAATTGCTCACAAACTTCCTTTATCATCTTATTGTTCAGATTCAAAGCATTGTCCGAAATGATTTTCTTAGGCAAACCGTATCGACATATGATCTCCTTTTTTAAGAACCTGCAAACTGCGATCTTCGTCACATTAGCAAATGAAGCGACTTCTATCCATTTTGTGAAGTAATCTATGACCACAAAAATGAAGCTTTTGGGAAAATTGGCCCTATAACATCTATGCCCCACATAGATAAAGGCCAAGGAGAAGTCATGACATGAAGGGGCGAAGGGGCTGCATGAATTTTATCGCCGTAAATTTGACATTTGTGACACTTTCGTGCGTAACTAATGCAGTCACTTTCTATGGTCAGCCAGTAATAACTGAGTCTCATAATCTGTCTGGCCATAGTGAAACCATTAGCATGCGTTCCATAAACTCCTTCATGGACATCTTCAAGTATTTTTCTGGCTTCAACAGCATCCACGCATCTTAGGAGCATTTTATCTTTTCCTCTTTTGTATAGGATGTCCCCATCGAGAACAAATCCCACTGCCATTCTTCTGATTGTTCTTTTGTCGTTCTCATTTGCTTGCTCAGGATATATTTGATTCTTGACATATTCTAAGATATCGTCAAACCATGGCTGTCCATCTGCCTCTTTTTCAATGCTAAAACAGTGTGCAGGGACCTCATATATGCTCATTTGGAGAGGCATTATTTCCGTTTCTTTGTTTACTTTGAACATTGAGGCCAAAGTGGCCAGGGCATCAGCCAATTGGTTTTCTTCTCATGGGAAGTAATTAAAAGTCACTTCTTCGAACTCTTTGACCGACTCCGCAACAAGATCGCGATATTTGACCAACATCGAATCTCTCACTTCCCAATCTCCACGGATTTGGTAAATCACCAACGCTGAGTCCCCGTACACTTTCAAGATTTCAATGTTTTGTTTAATGGCTGCACGAAGTCCCATGATGCAAGCCTCATATTCTGTAACATTATTGGTACAGAAGAAATTTAATCTAGCAGTGAGCGGATAATGGTTCCCCTCTGGTGATACTAGGACTGCTCCAATCCCATACCCCAATGCATTTGATGCACCGTCAAAGCTCATCTTCCATGATTTCTCTTTTGACGACTCACACTCTTTTTCTGTAATGCACATCAAGTCTTCATCTAGGAAATCAAATTTCAATGGCTCGTATTCCTCTGTTGTTTGAGTTGCTAAGAAGTCAGCTATCGCGCTCCCCTTTATTGATTTTTGACTCACGTATATGACATCGTACTCTGATAGTAGGATCTGCCATCGTGCCATTCTTCCTGAGAGTGCAGGAGATTCCATCATGTACTTTATTGGGTCCAGCTTTGAAATTAACCACGTCGTATGATACAACATATATTGTCTGAGCCTTCGAACTACCTAGACCAAAGCACAATGTAATTTTTCAATTGATGGTGCTTTGCTTCATACTCGTAAACTTCTTACCGAGATAGTAAATTGCCCTTTCTCTTTTCCCTGACTCATCATGTTGCCCCAGCACGCAACCCATTGAGTCTTTGAACACAGTCAAATACAATATTAACGGTCTCCCAGGAGTTGGTGGTACTAGCACCGGGGGGCTAGACAAATACTGTTTTATTTTATCAAAAGCCACTTGGCACTCCTCGTTCCATTCTCCAAGATTGTGTTTTCAAAGGAGTCGAAAAATTGGGTCACACTGGTTGGTAAGTTGAGCAATGAATCGAGCGATGTAGTTTAACCTTCCTAAAAATCCTCTGACTTCTTTTTGTATGCGCGGAGGTGGTAATTCTTGTATGGCTTTTATCTTATCTGGATCAACCTTAATACCTCTCTCACTGACGATGAAGCCTAGTAATTTTCTCGAGGTAGCCCCAAACGTACACTTGGCTGGATTAAGCTTCAACTGGAACTTCCTTAGTCTTTCGAACAACTTCCTGAGGTTCTCAACATGCACTCTTTCCCCGAGATTTGGCAATCATATCATCAATGTAGACTTCTATTTCTTTATGCATCATGTCATGGAACAACATCACCATAGCCTCGATATGTTGCCCGGCATTCTTCAATCCAAATGGTATCACCTTGTAGCAGAATGTTCCTCACATCGTCACGAATGTAGTTTTCTCCATATCTTCGGGAGCCATCTTTATTTGGTTATAACTCAAAAATCTATCCATGAAGGAAAATAATGAATGCTTCATTGTTTATCCACCAATGTATCAATGTGTGGCAAGGAAAATTATCTTTAGGGCTTGCTCAATT